>CADWAE010000289.1:0-13632 GCA_902982915.1 Phalloptychus januarius
TTGCTGAAAGAAGAAGTGCTGAAACTCGAAGGAAATGAGCGAAACCGGAAATAAAAACACAACAAATAATGCACAAAAGTTCTTGTAAGCACGTTGCATATTTACACAAATTATTTTGCTTGGTCCGTACTCTTAAAGGGTGTAAAGCCGAAATAAAACGCGCACCTGTTGAGTGAACGCGCGCTCCTCCTTGAAATGAATAAAAATCAACCTTTTCGAATAATAATTTTGACAACGTCTTTTTTATCGTGCTCCCTAACACTAATAGAACACGGTCCATCATGAAATAGCCTTAACCGTAAGAGTCTACGAGAATTTAATTCAAGGAGAAACTTTGACCTGCAGAAAGGGCAGGTGTATTTCATTATAACAAAGCGCCCCCTAGTGTCTGAAAGTTCTCATTACTGCCATCCGAACGATTCCTTCTTTTGAGGACCTGGAGAAGCCTTACAATCGAGGTAGATAATGAAATGAATTTTACTTACTCAGTCTCGGATTACCTGATGTCACAATATTTCTGAATTCACTATACTGTTCATTAACAGGATCTTCAAGGTGCAGTTAGTGTTCTGGCAAGTTATCCAGGGCGTACTTTACTACTTGGCCGCTAGAGGTAGACATTATCCAGATACAAGCGCCCATTTCGGATGACATTTGCTTATATAACAAATATCGCTATTTATTTTTGCTTATTAACTTGGAAAGTTAATGATCCAGCATCATTCTGGATGTCGTGCGGATTTTTGACTCTTTACAGTTATTAAAATAATTCAATAATTAATTTTTATGTATAAATACATAAAGAAAATTGTTTTTACTACCATTTCGGAAAGAGTGTATAATCGCCATATTATAAGTGGCATACAAACCGGCTTCACTGTAGACCATGAACTGCATTGGAAGGTGTTACACCCCCCCACTTTTTATGAGCAGGAGAGTAACACTACAAACACAAAAATTAAAATGAGTCCAAGTGTATATGGAAAAAGGAGGGATTTATTGATAACCAAAATCCCAGAAGGCTTGTCCAACTATGGGGGAGAAAGGGACAGTTAGGTGGTGCCAAATCAAAGAAATTAAAACAAAACAGGGCCTAACTATCATCTACGCCACAAAAAGAAATGGAAAAGAAAACCCTTCCTACCTGTTCTAACAACAGTTTTACCAAAACTGTACATGGGTGGCACCCACCTGCTTACCTAGTCTATATAACAGAAAAGCACCTACGTGATGAAGATGTACAGGGTACCCCAAGCTTACCTCGTCCTCTAACTCCCACCACAAGCCTTCACACTGAGAGCCCAAAATACAACAAGCATTAGCTAGCCGGCCAGGTGGAGCAGCCCTCTGTTTCTCCAGTGTGCTGCTTATATAAGGCCTCCTTGGATCCTGATTGGCCCATGGTGGAGAGGATCTAATTAGGAGAGATTGGCTCCAGCTTCCTACTTCCTGGGAAGAGAACCAAAAAATGGGGAAGGAAAACAAACAAACAGCCTGACAGGCATGTAACAGAGGGCAGAAACAATTTTATTGTGCATTACTAAATCTGTGTGCACTTTTAAAGTAATAGACAATAGAACATTATTTATCAAGCCTTGTGTTAAATCTAAACCTTTGATTTCCAAACTAGAAAGATGTCAAAGTGAAATATCTGTCAGTAAGGCAGCAATATTTTATTTTGTATGTGTTTGGCATGTTTGTGTATTTGTTTTGCTTAAGTCTTCCTCTGAATTATGAAGTTTTTGCCATTTGTATTATAATTTAATTATAACTTGCAAGAATTCTGCAAAAAATACAATTACATCTTGGTAATATAGTGAGATCAAATCAAAAGGTCATTTTCAGATAGAGATATAATAATTGTGCTCGTCTTTGACAATCTAGTGTGACTATTGAAACTCAAAATAAATTTGACATGTTCAAGAGTGAAATTTTGTGATTTTGTGAGGATAAGTTGCACCACAAGGTGGCATTGCTGAACAAAGTTATCTTGGTTTGTTGCATTGACCTGCCAGTTATAATGAAAGTTTAGAAAGTTCTCTATATAAATTCAATAAACATTAAGTCACATTAGGGAAGAAATACCTCCACTCTAGGAACAAAACAAAGTTCTTCTCCCTTATATGAATAACAGATCCAGGTAGGGGGGAAGGGGGGGGCAATTAATAAAATAAAAAAAAAAAACAAAAAAACCCTCTCAGTTCATGTTTTAACTCCATTTTGCGCAGAGGCTTTTTAAAAAAATGTATTGATGATAGCAAAGTTGAATATTGTTACAAATAAAAGAAAGAAATGTTTGAAATAACACTGATGGCAAAGAAAACTCTTTTACAGTATAGAAAAAAAAACAGTTACACAAAAGAGTTTGACTGTAAAGATGGCTTGTAGTTTGTTTTGTTGCAACATGAAGTGTGAAATAAACTTCAGTGGAGTTTGAAAACAAAGTATGTGTTTAGGTTTATGTCTGGTTGAATGATGAGTGCTCCCAGTTGATTGTTTTTTTTTCTTTTTTGGGGGATTTTATTGTAATCCATAAGGGGGCTCAGAAGAAAATCTTTGGGAACCTCTGCTTTAGCCCAAGGCATACTTTTAGAAATAGAGAATATAAACAATCCTTTATGTGTTGCATTTATATTTGCATTAATTTAGTCTTTGCCTCGATTTGGGTTCACAACTGTGACAAAGTGTGTTAATGGCAGATGTTAAATTACTTTTGATTAAATGCTAATAATATCAGCAAACATAGACCATCACTTTCCAGCTATGGCAACAGTGCCATCCAGTGTTAAATATCGGAAGCTAATTTTGTTGCTTAAATAAAACAAACAAATAAACAGTTAAAACATGTACTATTCATCCCACCTGGGTTCGGTTCTCAGTTGTTTTCTTGTAACAGCATGTCTATACACAATGTCTAATGCAATAAAGAAAACGGTTTAAAAAAAAAATTAATTTTCTTTTACGGTAAATTAACTATTTATTCTGAGAAAAACAATAGGGTAAGCTTTCATTTTTTGTATTTTACGTAACCTACCTGCTAGGCTACCAGGCTATGTTGTCTCGCCAAAATTAAAAAGAAAAAAACCTTTGGAAACAGTAACATTATTTTATACATCAGGTTACTTACGTACGGATTCAGCAAACCCGTATTAGTGTATACATCTTTTTTATCCGTCATATGAAGAGAATTCCCTTATAAGGAAGTTTTTTAAAATAGGCTAACTCAGCAGCCTTTGATCTTCTTGTGACGCAGTTTTTATTTTCTTGCTCTAGCTAGCCTATAGCCTAGCTAGCCTAAACATCTGAGAGTAGGCTGCTTCACACTTCTCCAACTTTTTCTACACTAAAGCCTACAATACTTATGTACTTAAAACATTGGGGAGCCCTTCCAGCAATGACTTCAGCCAGACACTAAGCAGTGCTGGCAAAGTAAAATATATTAATAAAAATTAAAATGTACAAAAACCACATGCAGCAGGCAGGCGGGTCAACAGGAGAATCCCACTAGAGCTACAGGAAAGGAGCTTGATTGCTGACGAGAGACAGGTGGCTGATTAGAAACAGGCTGCAGCAGCCAGAGAAGGCAAACAAGCACTGAGGGAAAATGAAGAGGAGATCAACAATGGGTTCTTTGCACGTACTGCGCTGACGTCAACTCCACTATAGCCACATTTCCCTAAAATAAAAATAGTGCTATTTAATCCAGTGTGCCCAAATCTAATAAGACAAATAATAGTCTTAGTAAATAATAGTTCTCTTCTCCGCCTCCTTTGCTTCTCTTATCTGCCATTTCCTTCAACACCATAGTGAGCTGGCACCCGTAAAAAGTTATTAAACCCATCATATGTATTGTGTATAATATTTGATAAATTTTTTAGAAGCTCCTGTGAAAATTGGAATGTACTTGTAATCGTTATTTATATAAGTCTGCCCCACATGTGAATTTTAAATTAATTCCTTGTTGATCTAATTGCACCAGTACAGATTATTAAATTCATAGACGGTATTGTGTCTCGGGGCTCTTTGAATCACTGTGATTCATTTCAGAGATCTGAGATGATTAGTTTGTCAGGAGCTCAATTAAAGGAAATCTACTGAAGAAGGATGTTCCACATTATTAAGCAGGCCACAGGTTTCAAGCAATATGGGAAAGAGAAGGGATCTCTGCTGCAGAGAAGAGTCAGATGACAAGATATGAAAACACTAGATATTTAACAAAAACTGAAGCATGGTCATCGTACTGTGACAAGATTTGTGGCTGAGTCAGAACAAAGAATCTTTATTTTGTGCAGATAAAGGGATAATGAGGAAGGTTTCTGACAAATTCATCAGAATAAGAGAGCAGTTGCAAAAAAGCCCTTACAAAGCAGCAAACAGTTATTGAAGCTGCTGGTGCCTCTGGAACCTCAAGGTGGAGGATCCTCCAGAGGCTTGTTGTGCATGAACCTACTATTCGGCCACCCCTAAATATGAATTCTTTCATTGTTTATATCACGGCTAAAAACCAATAAAATGTCTAATTATAATAATAATAATAAAACAACTGGTTTAAAAGTGTGCAATCTTTTTTTGTTGTCTATGCTGTTATTGTCTGTTTATCCTGAGAAAAACAGCATAGGGGTTAAATGTTTTCATTTGTTGTTATAATTAATTATAGCACATCATAATTATATATATCTAACAAACAAGTCTTAACTTGTTTACTTCTAAATAAACAAAAGAAATATTCAATTTGTTAAATGGCACAATAATGAAAAAAACTAGATTTACTTATTAAGATTCGTTCACAGTTTTTCTCCAAACATTAACAGCTGGTTTACTTTTTTTTTTTGCCTGAAACCAGCTGAAACGAACTTTGTTTTGACTCTACATCTTCAGATGGACACGAAGGTGATGCATTGTGTTTAAAGCACCAACACTGCTAAATGGAAAGTGGAAATCATCAATACAAAGGCATTTTATAGACAAAGTTATTTTAGTTGCTGCACTTGATATAACTTGAAACTGACTGCACACATCTGCAATTGTGCACAAATGTGTTGTGCACAATCTGTGCACAAACATCAAGAAAATGTTTTCTTAATACTCTTGACTTTAACACACGAATATAATTGTATAGAAACACAGCAGTGGATCCATTTTGAATCACTGTAAAATGGGTTAGTATCTGAACTCGTGGTGTGTGTTCATTTCCTTCCACTCTCACACCTCTCAGCAAAGACGCAGCACTTTTACCCACATCTCTGAAGACACAGAGACCACAGTGTCCTGCAGTCCATTAGTGTCTCACTGTCTCAGTCAGAGCTGCCTCCTTTGGTACAAGATGATGTTTCTGCTGCTCGGCCTGCTTTGCTCCATCTGGGGAGAACCTGCTCAGTGTCTGGAGGAGAAGTACAGAGGTTTCAACTTAACAGGGGACCTCCGTCAGCTCGCTGTGTTCAACAGCTCTGTTTACATCGCTACAGAGGAGAATCTTTACCAGCTGAGCCATGAGCTGACTCTGATCTACAACCTGACCCAGAGAGGGATCTTAAAGAGCGGAGACCAACCGGACAAAGAGGAGTTTTACAGAGACCCCATGAATGCTGCCGGGAACACAACTTTCAGAGTTAATGTTTTATTACCATTTGTTAAGAATGACACTTTGATCAGCTGCGGTGTGACTGGAAACAAACTCTGTGGTTTCTGTGAAGTTCTGGACCTGAAGAACATCTCTAAGCTGGTTTACAGTGAATCCATCCAGGTGGGACCTCAGAGGAGCAGCAGTGGGTCTGTCAGCTTTCTGGTGGATGTAAAGAAGGAATCATTTCAGACTGAGACTTACATTCTGACAGCGATACAGAACCATAGAGACAAGCCAGAGTGTAGCACTGATCTAAAGACAATCAACCTTCAAAATACCAATCAACAACAGCCTGGGGATATATTTTCCTGGTCTGATCGATCGGGTGCTAAACCTGGGATCCAAACTGACTCTGATGTAGAGTTTGTAGACGGATTCCAGATCAACTCAACAGTGTATCTGTTCTCCAACGTGGCATCAGGAGGTAAAACCAACAAAGTCCGTCTCATCTGGCTTCAGGCTGAATCCAGTAAAACCCAGACTCTGAAGTCTCTTCGTGGAGCGACTCTCAGGTCCTCTGGAGGTGAAGGCAGCAAACTGCTGACCTCCTCGGTCGTCCCAGGTGGACAGCAGGTCCTGTGGAGTGGAGTGTTCAGTGTGGACGGAGGAGGAAACACTGAGCTGCTGCTGTTTGACATCAGTCCTGATCTCAGCAGGGAGACGAATCGAGATCCAGACTTTTTTTACAAATCAAAAAGTACAAATCCCTCAGTAAGTTACTGTATTGAACATAATCTTTTAACATTTATGGTTAATATGCTTTAGCAGTGTTTTACATGAATGAACTGAGACAGACTGAACAATCCAAGCAAAGGTTGAGTGATTTCTATTTAAGAAATATAAAGGTCGGCATGTTTTTGCGTATTATTAACTGTTTTACTCTTTTGAATCACTTTAACTAAACTTTGTAGTGTTTTTAGCCATGTAAAAACCATTTGTTGTATAATCTGTGGCAATGTGTGTATTTTTGTTTAGATTTTTGTTTAGATTTTATCTCTAGAATATGAACATTTAACGCCAGCTTACTGAAATTTGTTCCAGACATTCTGTGTTTGCCATTTATAAAACTATACATTTTCCCTCAGTTTATTAATTAAAGAACAAAACAAAATGTTGAAACGATTCTCTCTGTTCCTCAGTCGGTTCCTGTGCCTCTGAAACCAGAGGCTGTGCTTCTGAAGCAGAACCTCATGAGTTCTGTTCTGGCCGTCAGGCTGAACGGCTGGATGGTTTTCTTCATTGGAACAGCAGATGGACAGCTCATCAAGGTGGGCAGGAAACTAACAACTGAGAGGAAAAAAAAGTGTTTTAGGAAAATGACTAACAACCAGTTGCATCATTGCACCACAGATCCTCTACAGAACCAGAGGAGACGACAAAGTGTTTCCAAAACTCCAACTGGATCCAGTGGATCAGAAACATCTCTATGTGCCGTTTAAAAAGCAGGTAGATTGGAGCTTTTCCATGTGGCGTTCACTTCCCCTGCCTGTTGATGTGTTTCTGAAACATGGTGTTCTGCTGCAGGTTCAACGTATTCCAGTGTCAAACTGCACAACTTACCACAATGTGAAGGATTGTCTTTCTGCCCAGGATCCATTCTGTGTCTGGTGTGTCTCTAAGGAAAGGTCAGAGAAACTTTATCTGCAGCTCAATCCTTCAATCTCAACTTTATGATGACACTTTTACATGTTTTCAGCTGCTCATTTAAAGTCGACTGCATCGGTTCAGAGTGGCTGTCCATCCCTGATGAATCCAAGCAGGAAATAGTTTCTCACAGATTTCTGAAGGACTCCACAGGAGAGGTGGGTTATTAATATATTTCTGACTGTTTTCATCTGGAACTATCAGTTATTATCATCTGATATTTGTTCTCTTCTCAGATCAAAATAATCATCCAATCACACCTGACTATGGATGACAAGACTAAGTCTAAATTCACCTGTGATTTCTCTGCAACCTCCACCCAGCTTTGTAAAACACAAGAACCAAAACCACAGTACCCACAATGCACCTGCATTCTGAATGACCCTTTACCTGCTGATGGTCAGTGATGGTCAGGAAGTCTTTAAACATTTTCTTACAGCTGTTAAAGTTCCATACTTTATCTTTGATTTACAGGTCTTGACGTTGCCGTGACGATCAGACTTGGAGACACATCCATGTCAGAAAAAATAAAGATGATCAACTGTTCCAGTATCCAGGGGCAACCAAGTTTTCACCTGTAAGTTCATTTATGTTTTAGAATACAGTTTTAATAACAACTGATATCAACATGAAGTCTAACTGTGTGATTTAACTCCAGTGTTTTCAGAACAACTCTGCTCTGCATATAATCTGAATATTGTAGCTGATATTTCAATCTGACAGATTACATGCTAGTAGAATCATGTGTTTCCTGTTGTAGCTGAAAGTAAAGGGTTAGTGTTGAATTCTGAGAAGCTTCATTCTGCTCAATGTTTCATGAATAGTAATGATGCATTATTAGTGCAGCTTGTTAATAAATGAATCTGTATCAAGTGTCATAATGTTTGAGTAAAGCTGAGATCAAACTGGGACTGTTTTGTGTCCAGGTGTCAGCGATGCATCAGAGCAGGATGTGGATGGAGAGAGAGCAGCTGCTCCTGGGCCACTGATGCAGTCAGCAACGTAATCATGAACCGTTTGATGATTTTATGAAATTTAGAGAAGTTTCTTCTCAGATAGTTGCATGCTGGACATAATAACATCTCTTTAACATGAGCATCTTTTGTATTTTCAACAGTTTCTGTGTTAAACTGGACTAATATCAGCTGGAACAGCTTCATAAAATAATCTGATAAATGTAATCTCTTCTGCAGGACATTTGTGCAAACATCGGGCAGTTTGGGAGGAACGTTTCTGTGAGTCACATTTTTAGTTGATCTGACTCGCCTCATCCATTTTCAGTGTAACTCGTTGGTAATGTGAAACATTTGTACTTTCTGCTCCTTCAGAAACCAGAGATCTCCTCCATCTCTCCCAGTCTTGTGTCTTTCTATGGCAGAAATCAGGCTGTGTTGTCGGGTCGTAACCTCGGTGATGTGACCAGAGTCAGGATTAAAGCAGACCTGGACTGTGACCCAAAGGAGTGAGTCGATTTGTGTTTTACTTCAGTCATGTGGAAACATTATGTCCCTCCAAACTTCCCAGATATTCTATATAAATGATTGGAAATACATATTTTCAACATATGTTTGATGTGGCTGAAAACCTTGATGACACATTGTCGGTTTCATGGGTTTTTGTGATGCATATGATTCTCGTTCATCATTTTCCGTTTCTCTCTCTCTGTGTTTCTGGTCAGATCTCCTGTGTTAAGCAACAACGGCTCCAGTCTGACCTTCCATATTCCCAGCAAAGAAACTAAAGGCCTGGTCAAAGTGTGTGTTCTCCTTCCAGATGGAAGTTGCCACGGCAACTTCACCATCACCTACCAGTCATCACCAATCTGCACAGACATTACACCAAGCAGCAGCTGGAGAAGGTATTTCAAGTTATGTGCAAAAAATGTACATAAATCTTTTCCAGCATCTGCAGAGCACCAGGCAGCTATTTATTGTTAAGACATTTGCACAAAACCAAATGATGCTCTGATTCATAAATAACTGACATTAGGCAAAAAGTGGTGCTCCGGATGAATCTCAAGGTCAAAACCACTGCTGAGCAAAAACAGTATAACGGATCTGCCTTACGTCTTAGGGGGACTCTCAGAGCACTGAGGAGTCAAGCCTTGTGAAAACTTGTGGGAACTGTTCTGTGGGTTGACAAGACAACAGTGGAACCTTCAGGGAACCTTGAGTTACATCTGGAGTAAAACTAGCACAGGATTTCAGTAAAACATGGTGGTGGTTGTGTGATGCTTTTGGAACGCCTGGCTGCTTTGGAACCTGGAGGTGATGCAACCTGTCTGTGACGTTAGGCTCAAGCGCATTTACCTTATTCAATAGAACTGTGAATTCTGAAGCCAGTGAAGAGTTTTTCAGTGGCCTATTCAAAGTCCAACTAAGGTGTGGTGTGACCTTTGCTGTTCATTCTTCCAAATCTTTCAATGAATCCGAATTAAAACAGTTTTGCAAATAGGAGTGAGAAAGTATCAGCCACCAATTGTGGTTCAACCAGTTATTGGGTTTAAATCATAATTAGCTGCTTCCAGAGAGGCAGGCTGGTGTGATAGATTTGTTTTCTCTTAAATTATGAATTAATCATCTGAAAACTTTACTTGGGTGACATTTGATGATCTGTTTGAAAACCTGAAACATTTAAATGTGACAAAAGCAGAAACAGAGTAAATGTATAAAGTGGTAAATCCACAGTTAGAAGAATCACAGGCCGTCTGCTGTCAAAAAAACTGGTCAGAATAACAAATGAGTAAAGTGTGTTTGACCTCTCTGTGACCTCCAGCGGGGGCAGGAAGGTCACTCTTTCTGGGACTCACCTGAATTTGGTGGAGGGGATCACACACAGCCCCACCCAGCAGGAAGTCATGCCTCTGATGAGCAGCAGCTATCAGGTAACTCTGCAGACAGAAACTCTGTTATCAGCATACAGTGAGCTACATCAGGCTACCTTTTTATTTTCAACAGGATCTCACCTATGAAACACCAGCAGCCAACAACCCCCAGGTGTCCAGCAGCGACGTGTTTCTGAAAGTAGCCAATGAAACGTTGAAGTGCTTTAAGAAAATAACTTACTATCCTGACCCAGAGTTTAGCAGCTTCGCAGCCGTGAAGGAAGGGGCAGATGTCCGCATCACTATTCAGGTAAGGCCGTTTCTGTCCACATTTGTTCACTCAGACATGTTGATGTTGCACTATTGAAGGGGAAACTGGTTTTGTTCTTTCAGAAAAAGGCAGACGAGCTGCAGATGACAGAAGCAGAGCTGTCAGTTGTGGGAATTCAGAAGGAAATTGAACATCCCTGCATCATAATACCCGAAGAAAACAGCAAAAAGACAGAAACCTTTGTCTGTGAGATCAAAGCACTGCAAAGCTCTGACATTGATATGGTCAAGGTGAATACTACATTTATAGTAGTATAGGTTTAATAATTGTACTGTTGAAATCCTGTGTTATTTTAGCTGCAACTACAGCAGCTTTCCTTAGTAGTTTGTCACATTACTTGCAGAAGAACGTTTCTTGATATGCCTTTATGGTTTTAACTTTTCTTCTGATTGCAGCTCAAAAGTCATTTTAATTAGTTCTGTCTTCTTTTCAAGATCAGTTATGGAAAAACATCGATGAATTTGCGGGTTTTGTCTTCATTTCATAAAGTCCTCCTGATCCTGCGGCTCTTGCTAATACCCTGCATTATCGCTGGTCAGTATCTGAATGAGGAAGGCTGATGTTTTGATCTACTAGCTTATTGCACCAAACAATGTCTGACTTTTTGTCTACATTTTCCACAAGTAAGATAAAATAATGAATGCCATTATTATATTAGCTTACTTATAATAATGGTAATCTATTACCATTATTGATCTAAATTGGTAATTTAATAATGTGATCAAAGTAATGAGCAGGACATTTCTATTTGCTCTGTTGTATGAATCAGCATCAATGCTTCCAGTCAGAACCTATTTGTCTTTCAGTGCTGGTGTTTATTTGTCTGCGGGAAAAACGAGATTCATGGCTGAGAAAAACCAAATCTGATCACCTGGAACTGGAAGCCAATGAATGAAGAGGTTGAAGAGCTTTGTACTTGAAAGCTTTGTGTGCAATAACATTTCTATAGTTATATATCAGGCTGAATTCAGATGTCATGTCGAACTTCCTTAAAGTCCATGCAGCACCTTGAAGCAATACTATTTCACAAGAATAACCAGGAAGTGCTCCCATTATTTTAAGGTGCCATAAATATACACGGGAGTGCTGTGGTGGCGCAGGGGATTAGCACAACCCACATACGGGAGGGAGGCCTTAGTCCTCGACGTGGCTGTCCCAGGTTCGATTCCCGGCCTGGCAACCTTTGCTGCATGTCTTCCCCCTCTTTACTGTCCATTTCACTGTTAAATAAAAGGCCACTAGAGCCAATAAAACCTTAAAAAATAAATAAATAAATATATATATATGTATATATATATATATATATATATATATATATATATATATATACTCAAAGCATTTTCTTGTACTGGATTTTGCTACTTCTAGCTTATTGCTCCTTGGTTAGTGTTCATAGTTGAGCATTGTTAACCGTTAGTGCATTGCCTTAATTGCTATGTTGCTTTGTTATGAACAAAGCAACAAACCCTAAACAAAACCGTGGTGGTATGTTATTGTACTGTGTGCTGGTGCATGTTTATTTTTATTATTGTTTTTTGATGATTTGCATTTCTCTGCAGTTATTTTGTCTGCAAAGCAAATTGCCCCTTGGGGACAATAAAGCTGATCTGACCTGATCTGAGCAAAACCCTCCTGCACATAAATGCAGAACATTCTGGAAACTAAAGTCAATTCTGTCCATTTTTGCAACAGAAGTGAAACAGCGAGTTCCTGTTTGCATGGTCTATGCATACAACATTCTCTTTAATTAACTCAGGAGTTTTCTTGTGCATGTTGAAATGCCACAGTTTAAAAGGTGTCAGTTTCATTCTGTGGTGGCTGATTTTAGAGACAGAAACTGCACAGAGGTGGGTTGGGAAAACCTTTTGTCCTGCTGAATTACACACCGCAGATGAGATATGATGTGTTTCTTTTTGTTTTATTTGTTAGTTATATCTTGTCATGTAAACATTTAGAACTGTCTTTCTTCTGAAATGTCCTATAAAAATAAACTTGACTTTTCTATGTGGTTCCCTGATTATTTCCCCCCATCTACCCTAATGTTGTTCTCATCTAACAAAAGGACAGCGCCACCTGTCTGTAGCCTCCGGCACCTTTCTGCCCAATGTCCTTGGTTTTTATTAGTTTACTTAAACGTCAAGTTTTTCTGTGGGGATTAAGAAAATATATTCACTCATTCATTTGTTCGTTCATATATATGTATTTATATTCGCTCTACATTTATGTTGACACCTAAATTTGATATGGATGTTTTCAGACTGTAGTCTTCAGCAAGACGCATTTTTTCACCTATTCAAGTCATGAATAGGCAGATCAGGCAGATCCACAGTGGCACAAGAGTGCCATCTACTGTTGTAAACACAGTGATACGAGAATGCTACTGATAAGAAGCTGCATGTATGTAAAAGAAAACGTAGAAAAGTTCAGACTAGTTCAAATTTCAAACCTAATATAGGGGGTATTATTAAGTTTTTTTTTTAGCAATTTCTCAAAGCAAAACAATGGGCTGCCAAAGTGACTTAAAGACACTTAAAGTGTGGCCTATACAAAGCCCTGATCTCAATTCTGTGGGAAGATATGAGAAGGGGTGTGTGAGTAAAAACCAGTTCCACCAGTTCAGTGAGGAGAAATGGAACAGAATTGCAGGAAACTCATAACTGATGTAAATACCTGTAATGTATCTGTGTCAAACTGAAACGTGATCATGTGACTTCAGTGAGTATTAATTTCTAAGAGGCGGTCGCTATGAGTTAATTTGCTCTGCTCAGGCATCATAATCTGCGTTTTTAATTAGCCAACAGTTGTGGCTACTATCCAGTAGCTTGCCACCATCAGTGTGTGCACTTTGGGGTCTCTCTGCATTTGATAAGGTGCTGTACAAGCACAAAGCCATTTACCATAACTCATAACTCATAGGCAGAAGTAAGAGCGCTGTGCAATGCAAATAGTCTCCCGGCTGGAACACGGTGCGCCAAATAATAAAACATAATGTAACAAAGCGTCAAGGCAGGTATATTGCCTTGGTGAATTTTAATTGTTAGTATTATAATAATCAAGGCGAGTTGAATGATTTCTTCAATTTCAGTTTTCCATAAAACTGGAAACTGTTTCATTTTGAATTACATTGAAAGTGGGCTAATATCTGAACTTGTGGTGTGCGCTCATTTCCTTCCCACTCACATCTTTCAGCAAAGCCGCAGCACTTTTAGC
>CADWAE010000290.1:0-21137 GCA_902982915.1 Phalloptychus januarius
TAAATAAAAATAATGAGGATAAGGGGATTTATGTCAAATTTAAAGATAATTGAAAACATAGTCTAGGAGGGGAGTTGAACCCCTGTGAGAAGGGCTTAGGTCTTCTGCATTTGCCGGAGTCTGCCACCTAGACGGCCGTTATCTTCGGTACGGGGGTGTGCCTTTTGCCTAATTGAGTTGTCTTCATTAGGTGGGGGTAAGGTTTGCTTTAAGCATAGGCCTTTCTTCTTCGATCCTTTCGTACTGGAAGAAGTCATTTCATAGATAGAAACTGACCTGGATTACTCCGGTCTGAACTCAGATCACGTAGGACTTTAATCGTTGAACAAACGAGCCCTTAATAGCGGTTGCACCATTAGGATGTCCTGATCCAACATCGAGGTCGTAAACCCTCTTGTCGATAGGGGCTCTTAAAGAGGATTGCGCTGTTATCCCTGGGGTAACTCGGTTCGTTGATCGATTATATCGGATCTTTGGGTCAGAAGTTCTGATTTTTTGAGCTGCGGCTCTTGTTTAAGGAGTATGAATGTCTTCATTCTGCTCGGGGGTTTTTTATTTCCCCGGGGTCGCCCCAACCAAAGACATCATTACAGGGGGCCAGTTGGTTTTGCTTTTTCATTAAGGTAGCTTTACGTGGTCTGTATATATGTCTAAAGCTCCACAGGGTCTTCTCGTCTTATGTATACATCCCCGCTTCTGCACGGGGAGATCAATTTCATTGACTGGGGGAAGGAGACAGTTAAGCCCTCGTTTTGCCGTTCATACGGGTCTTCATTTAAAAGACAAGTGATTACGCTACCTTTGCACGGTCAAGATACCGCGGCCGTTAAAAACTAAGTCACGGGGCAGGCGGGACCTCTTATAGGGGAGGATCAAGAGGCGATGTTTTTGGTAAACAGGCGAGGCTTAAGAATATTGTTTGCCGAGTTCCTTCTTCTCCTTTTAGTCTTTCCTGAGGGGCACGCTGGTGTGAGATAAACGGGTTTGTTTAGGAGGTTTTCTTGTTGTTTGTTTGGATCTTACTACCCTCTTGGCTTGGGGCCGTTAATTACCGGTGGGGGATCCGATCCGGTTTACACATGTGCGGGGAGAGAATTATATTTCTCTTATTACTCATTTCAGCATAATCTCTTCTATATAGATAGAAAGGCCTGGTAGTGAGGAGGGAATATAGTTTTATTGTCGGGATTAGAGGTGGGGATGTGTCAGAGCTTTAACGCTTTCTTGTAGGGTGGCTGCTTTTAGGCCCACCTTAGCACAAACCTGGGTTGAATATGATTATTATCCACTCAGTAAAGTTGTATCTTTATTCAAAGGGGCTGTCCCCCCTTTGAGTAACTCTCTGAAAATCTCTGGGCCGGGGCTTATAGGGTGGGCCGTAGGGGGTGGGAGATAAGTAGAGGCTAAACTCTTATTTAATTCTCAGGCAACCAGCTATAACTAGGCTCGGTAGGTCTGTCACTTCTACTCGAAGGTCTTCCCACTCTTTTGCCACAGAGACGGGTTGGCCCTATTGTTAGGCTGCCTTGGAGTAGCTCGTCTAGTTTCGGGAGATCAAACTAAAAGTCTTTTTGCTTGGGGGGACTTGCTAAATCATGATGCAAAAGGTACGAGGGCTAATCACTGCTTTTATATACTTTACTAATCTTTTTCATTTTTCTTTCAGTGTTCCCTTACGGTACATTTACTATAGCTCTCGATTTGTCCTTTTCTGTCGCTCATTACTCAGGGGGAAGAATGGTTTGGTTGGGAGGTGGTGGTGGGGAAAATTTATATATTTATGTTATGTAGAAGGTGAGGCTAGCTGTTGGGTTTCAGGGCGACCTGGTTTGCACAGGTGACTTCTCAGTGTAAGGGAGATGCTTTTGTCTTAGCTACGCTCTGGGTGTTATTCCAAGTGCACCTTCCGGTACACTTACCATGTTACGACTTGTCTCCCCTTTGCCTTGAATGGGTTTTAGGTACATAAATTTTTAGGCTGGGGAGAGTGACGGGCGGTATGTGCGCGCTTCAGTGCCGGATTCAGTGGAACACTCTATTTTCCACTTACTACTAAATCCTCCTTCATGTGCTGTTTCATAACACAATTCGTGTTTCCTGAGAGAGGAAATGTAGCCTATTTCTTCCCTTTTCGTGTGCTACACCTCGACCTGACGTTCTGGGTTTTACCAATTTTGCTAACTATGTCTCCTTTACAGGGTATGCTGACGACGGCGGTATATAGGCGGAATGGGCAAGAAAAGGTGAGGTTGAACGGGGATTATCGGTTCTAGAACAGGCTCCTCTAGAGGGGTTTAAAGCACCGCCAAGTCCTTTGGGTTTTAAGCTTATGCTCGTAGTTCCCGGGCGGATGGATTGTTTCCATTGAAGTTTACGGCTGTGCATAGTGGGGTATCTAATCCCAGTTTGTTTCACAGCTTTCGTGGGGTCAAAGGGTTTTAAGGTCACTTTCGTGGGTGGGTTTCACACTTCCGGGAGCATTGAAAACAGCCTTGGGGTAGTTCAGCCTTAGTTAATTTAGTAAGTCTTTTAACCACGCTTTACGCCGAGGACTATCAACTTGGGTCTTTCGTATAACCGCGGTGGCTGGCACGAATTTAACCGGCCCTCTTAGCCTTAACTAAGTCAAGTTTTCACTTATTGCTTAATGTTTATCACTGCTGAAATCCCTTGGGGGTGTGGCTGAGCAAGGTGTCATGGGCTGCAGAATGGTGCGTGCCTGATACCAGCTCCTTGCCTCCTTGAAGGAGGCGGGGGGCATTTTCACCGGGGTGCGGATACTTGCATGTGTAAATGTTGCTAGAGCTGATAGTAAAGTCAGGACCAAACTTTTATGCTTGTGGAACTTTGTAGGGTCCGTCCTAACATCTTCAGTGTTATGCTTTACGTTAAGCTACACTAGCATTTATAATATTGTAATAATATAAATAACACAAAATATAAAAAATTTTAGTAAAAGAAATAACATTATGAGGGATCAAACTGGTAAGATTTGCTCTGTTTCCGGGGGTTTGCAGACACAATGGAATCTCACGAGTTTAGGGGGGAGGGGTTTACGCCCATAAACCTTAAGAGGAGTGCTTAATAGTAAAGTTGGGGTAATAATACATCCTTATGCTCATGAAATCAGTTATGCAATTCATAAATCAAAGTTTAACTACATTCATACATATTATTATGGGCAAGGAAATGTTCTACCTTAATATATCATATCTGTATGCACTCTGAAATGTCAAATGAAAGGAAATAGAGATAAAAGTACCAATAGCCCTATGGAATGAACGCTCGGCTTGGTGGGTAATGAGGAGTATGTACTCCACCATTAACTTATGCAAGCGTCAAGGAATGATAGGGAAGATATTCAATTAATGGACCTGAAATAGGAACCAAATGCCAGGAATAATTCATAATGTGTTACCCCCACAATTTTTGTCCTTGACCATCAATAAACGTGTACATTAAGAAATCAACTGATGGTGGTCTCTTACTACATAGAAATTTGACTTGCAGAGGTGGTGAGTCCTGGTATATCTTAACTGATGAAAGTTATGATAGAGCAATTCAATATCGTCTTGTATTTTACAATTTTGAGACATCTTCAATAAGTAGTTTATGTCTACCTTCATATATATTTGATATGTTAATGTATGAAAAGTTCCTATAATTTTGATTTTTCATTAATGTAGGATTACATCTATTTAAATGGTTAAAATAGATTAATGGGGATAATACATATATGTACTATTGTGGCAGACTCCGGCCACAAGTACATATGTGTGTTGTGGCAGACTCCGGCCAAAAAATAGTTTAATAGAATCCTAGCTTTGGGAGTTAGGGGTGGGGGTTAGACCCCCTCTTTTTTGAGCAAAAGGGGGGAATTTAACCCTCGACTTTCGGTTTACAAGACCGACGCTCTGGAGGCTGAGCTACTAATGCTTATCACTTAAGTATTTTGTTTTCTAACCAGGCTGCAGTGGGAAAAAGGGTTAAAAATAGGAGGAAGTACACACCCTAGGTGAGCAGTTGATGAATATACTAGCAATTCTGGGTTTGTTTTGGTTTAAACGTCTTCATCCGCGTACAAGAATGATGGGCTTATGGTAATGAATGTGGTTGGGTTGTTTGGTAGATGGGCAAGGGTAATAGGTGTGGTGGCTTTGGATAATATTCCATTCTCCGGTGAGGAACGCGTTAGAGACTCCGGCAAATAGGAGTGTTGCTGAGGCGGTTGCTTGGGCAAAGATGTATTTAGTGGTGGGCTCATTACTTTGAGTGCTGTACTTTAAAGTTATAGGAGAATAATATTTAATATATTAGTTCAATGCCTATTCAAGTTGTAAGTCAAAGGGTGTTGACAGGAGCTAGGGTTGTGCTTAGGCCAGCGGCAACAATAGTTAGGATGTAGTAAATAAGATGGTTCATCCGCGGTAGAGGGTGTTTTAGCCATTATAGAGGATGTGGTCTGAAAGCTTAATATTTGATTCTGTAGGAAGTGGTGTAGCGGAAGCACTAAGAGTTTTGATCTCTTTGGTTTGGGTTCAAACCCCTTCTTTCTAAGGAGTCGGTGGGGCTTTAACCCACATTATTTACTCTATCAAAGTAATCCTTTATTTCAGGCACGAATCCTGGGGTTTATAGTTGGGGGGGGAGGCTGTAGAGGGCTAGGGGGAGGGAGAGGTGTCAGATGACGAGGGCAAGGGTAAGGGGTAAGAAGTTTTTTCATGTTAAATGCATGAGTTGGTCATATCGAAATCGGGGGTAAGAAGCTCGGACCCATAAAAAAATGGCTGTGAGGAAGGCGGCTTTAGTTATAAGGCTAAAGGCTGAATATTCTGGTAGGTTGTGGTCAAAGGGTGTTCCTAGGAATAGGATAGCAGAGAGGGTATTTATTAAAAGAATGTTGGCGTATTCGGCTAAGAAGAAAAGGGCGAATGGGCCTCCTGCGTATTCTACATTAAAACCGGAGACTAATTCAGATTCTCCTTCTGTTAGATCAAATGGGGCTCGGTTTGTTTCGGCTAGGGTAGAGACGTATCATATGGCGGCGAGGGGAAGTGTGGGGAAAATAATTCAAACTTGTTCTTGTGCGGTGCTGAATGTCTGGAGAGTAAAACCTCCTGCGAGGAGGATAGTACTGAGTAAAATCAAGCCTAGGCTTACTTCGTAGGAGATGGTTTGGGCTACGGCCCGTAGGGCTCCAATTAAGGCATATTTTGAATTTGATGCCCATCCTGAGCCTAAAATAGAGTAAACTGTCAGGCTTGAGAGAGCAAGAATAAATAGAATGCCGAGGTTAAGATCGGCTAGGGGGGTGGGGAGTGGCATAGGGGTTCATAATGTAAGGGCTAGGGTGAGGGCTAGTATGGGGGTGAAAAGAAATAAAAAGGGGGAAGAGGGGGATGGGCGGATTGGTTCTTTAGTTAAGAGTTTGAGGCCATCAGCGAATGGTTGAAGGAGGCCGTAGGGTCCTACTACATTGGGGCCCTTGCGGAGTTGTATGTAGCCTAGTACTTTTCGTTCTAATAGTGTCAGGAGGGCAACGGCTATTAAAATAAAAATAATGAGGATAAGGGGATTTACGATAAGATTAAGGAAAAGTGAAATCATAGTCTAGGAGGGGAGTTGAACCCCTGTGAGAAGGGCTTAGGTCTTCTGCATTTGCCGGAGTCTGCCACCTAGACGGCCGTTATCTTCGGTACGGGGGTGTGCCTTTTGCCTAATTGAGTTGTCTTCATTAGGTGGGGGTAAGGTTTGCTTTAAGCATAGGCCTTTCTTCTTCGATCCTTTCGTACTGGAAGAAGTCATTTCATAGATAGAAACTGACCTGGATTACTCCGGTCTGAACTCAGATCACGTAGGACTTTAATCGTTGAACAAACGAGCCCTTAATAGCGGTTGCACCATTAGGATGTCCTGATCCAACATCGAGGTCGTAAACCCTCTTGTCGATAGGGGCTCTTAAAGAGGATTGCGCTGTTATCCCTGGGGTAACTCGGTTCGTTGATCGATTATATCGGATCTTTGGGTCAGAAGTTCTGATTTTTTGAGCTGCGGCTCTTGTTTAAGGAGTATGAATGTCTTCATTCTGCTCGGGGGTTTTTTATTTCCCCGGGGTCGCCCCAACCAAAGACATCATTACAGGGGGCAGTTGGTTTTGCTTTTCATTAAGGTAGCTTTACGTGGTCTGTATATATGTCTAAAGCTCCACAGGGTCTTCTCGTCTTATGTATACATCCCCGCTTCTGCACGGGGAGATCAATTTCATTGACTGGGGGAAGGAGACAGTTAAGCCCTCGTTTTGCCGTTCATACGGGTCTTCATTTAAAAGACAAGTGATTACGCTACCTTTGCACGGTCAAGATACCGCGGCCGTTAAAAACTAAGTCACGGGGCAGGCGGGACCTCTTATAGGGGAGGATCAAGAGGCGATGTTTTTGGTAAACAGGCGAGGCTTAAGAATATTGTTTGCCGAGTTCCTTCTTCTCCTTTTAGTCTTTCCTGAGGGGCACGCTGGTGTGAGATAAACGGGTTTGTTTAGGAGGTTTTCTTGTTGTTTGTTTGGATCTTACTACCCTCTTGGCTTGGGGCCGTTAATTACCGGTGGGGGATCCGATCCGGTTTACACATGTGCGGGGAGAGAATTATATTTCTCTTATTACTCATTTCAGCATAATCTCTTCTATATAGATAGAAAGGCCTGGTAGTGAGGAGGGAATATAGTTTTATTGTCGGGATTAGAGGTGGGGATGTGTCAGAGCTTTAACGCTTTCTTGTAGGGTGGCTGCTTTTAGGCCCACCTTAGCACAAACCTGGGTTGAATATGATTATTATCCACTCAGTAAAGTTGTATCTTTATTCAAAGGGGCTGTCCCCCCTTTGAGTAACTCTCTGAAAATCTCTGGGCCGGGGCTTATAGGGTGGGCCGTAGGGGGTGGGAGATAAGTAGAGGCTAAACTCTTATTTAATTCTCAGGCAACCAGCTATAACTAGGCTCGGTAGGTCTGTCACTTCTACTCGAAGGTCTTCCCACTCTTTTGCCACAGAGACGGGTTGGCCCTATTGTTAGGCTGCCTTGGAGTAGCTCGTCTAGTTTCGGGAGATCAAACTAAAAGTCTTTTTGCTTGGGGGACTTGCTAAATCATGATGCAAAAGGTACGAGGGCTAATCACTGCTTTTATATACTTTACTAATCTTTTTCATTTTCTTTCAGTGTTCCCTTACGGTACATTTACTATAGCTCTCGATTTGTCCTTTTCTGTCGCTCATTACTCAGGGGGAAGAATGGTTTGGTTGGGAGGTGGTGGTGGGGAAAATTTATATATTTATGTTATGTAGAAGGTGAGGCTAGCTGTTGGGTTTCAGGGCGACCTGGTTTGCACAGGTGACTTCTCAGTGTAAGGAGATGCTTTTGTCTTAGCTACGCTCTGGGTGTTATTCCAAGTGCACCTTCCGGTACACTTACCATGTTACGACTTGTCTCCCCTTTGCCTTGAATGGGTTTTAGGTACATAAATTTTTAGGCTGGGGAGAGTGACGGGCGGTATGTGCGCGCTTCAGTGCCGGATTCAGTGGAACACTCTATTTTCCACTTACTACTAAATCCTCCTTCATGTGCTGTTTCATAACACAATTCGTGTTTCCTGAGAGAGGAAATGTAGCCTATTTCTTCCCTTTTCGTGTGCTACACCTCGACCTGACGTTCTGGGTTTTACCAATTTTGCTAACTATGTCTCCTTTACAGGGTATGCTGACGACGGCGGTATATAGGCGGAATGGGCAAGAAAAGGTGAGGTTGAACGGGGATTATCGGTTCTAGAACAGGCTCCTCTAAAAGGGTTTAAAGCACCGCCAAGTCCTTTGGGTTTTAAGCTTATGCTCGTAGTTCCCGGGCGGATGGATTGTTTCCATTGAAGTTTACGGCTGTGCATAGTGGGGTATCTAATCCCAGTTTGTTTCACAGCTTTCGTGGGGTCAAAGGGTTTTAAGGTCACTTTCGTGGGTGGGTTTCACACTTCCGGGAGCATTGAAAACAGCCTTGGGGTAGTTCAGCCTTAGTTAATTTAGTAAGTCTTTTAACCACGCTTTACGCCGAGGACTATCAACTTGGGTCTTTCGTATAACCGCGGTGGCTGGCACGAATTTAACCGGCCCTCTTAGCCTTAACTAAGTCAAGTTTTCACTTATTGCTTAATGTTTATCACTGCTGAAATCCCTTGGGGGTGTGGCTGAGCAAGGTGTCATGGGCTGCAGAATGGTGCGTGCCTGATACCAGCTCCTTGCCTCCTTGAAGGAGGCGGGGGGCATTTTCACCGGGGTGCGGATACTTGCATGTGTAAATGTTGCTAGAGCTGATAGTAAAGTCAGGACCAAACTTTTATGCTTGTGGAACTTTGTAGGGTCCGTCCTAACATCTTCAGTGTTATGCTTTACGTTAAGCTACACTAGCATTTATAATATTGTAATAATATAAATAACACAAAATATAAAAAATTTTAGTAAAAGAAATAACATTATGAGGGATCAAACTGGTAAGATTTGCTCTGTTTCCGGGGGTTTGCAGACACAATGGAATCTCACGAGTTTAGGGGGGTAGGGGGGTTTACGCCCATAAACCTTAAGAGGAGTGCTTAATAGTAAAGTTGGGGGTAATAATACATCCTTATGCTCATGAAATCAGTTATGCAATTCATAAATCAAAGTTTAACTACATTCATACATATTATTATGGGCAAGGAAATGTTCTACCTTAATATATCATATCTGTATGCACTCTGAAATGTCAAATGAAAGGAAATAGAGATAAAAGTACCAATAGCCCTATGGAATGAACGCTCGGCTTGGTGGGTAATGAGGAGTATGTACTCCACCATTAACTTATGCAAGCGTCAAGGAATGATAGGGGAAGATATTCAATTAATGGACCTGAAATAGGAACCAAATGCCAGGAATAATTCATAATGTGTTACCCCCACAATTTTTGTCCTTGACCATCAATAAACGTGTACATTAAGAAATCAACTGATGGTGGTCTCTTACTACATAGAAATTTGACTTGCAGAGGTGGTGAGTCCTGGTATATCTTAACTGATGAAAGTTATGATAGAGCAATTCAATATCGTCTTGTATTTTACAATTTTGAGACATCTTCAATAAGTAGTTTATGTCTACCTTCATATATATTTGATATGTTAATGTATGAAAAGTTCCTATAATTTTGATTTTTCATTAATGTAGGATTACATCTATTTAAATGGTTAAAATAGATTAATGGGGATAATACATATATGTACTATTGTGGCAGACTCCGGCCACAAGTACATATGTGTGTTGTGGCAGACTCCGGCCAAAAAATAGTTTAATAGAATCCTAGCTTTGGGAGTTAGGGGTGGGGGTTAGACCCCCTCTTTTTTGAGCAAAAGGGGGGAATTTAACCCTCGACTTTCGGTTTACAAGACCGACGCTCTGGAGGCTGAGCTACTAATGCTTATCACTTAAGTATTTTGTTTTCTAACCAGGCTGCAGTGGGAAAAAGGGTTAAAAATAGGAGGAAGTACATTAAAGAGGCGATTTGGCCGATGATAATAAATGGGTGTTCAACAGGTATGCCGCCGATTCATGTGAGAATGGCTACGTCTGCAATTAAGAGTCAAAATACCAGTTGGGTTAAGGGACGGAAAGTAAGGCTTCGTTGTTTAGAGGTATGAAGAAAGGGCACTACTATGAGAATTAGAATAGATGCTAGGAGGGCAAGAACACCTCCTAGTTTATTGGGGATGGAGCGGAGGATGGCGTAGGCGAAGAGGAAATATCATTCAGGCTTAATATGTGGGGGGGTAATGAGTGGATTTGCGGGGGTGAAGTTTTCTGGATCTCCAAGAAGGTTGGGGGAGAATAAGGCTAGGGCAATTAGTGTAGTAAGTAAGAAGATAAAGCCTAATAGATCTTTATATGAAAAATAGGGGTGAAAGGAAATTTTATCGGTGTTGGAGTTTAGCCCAATCGGGTTATTGGAGCCGGTTTCGTGAAGGAAGATGAGGTGGACTAGGGTTGCGGCGGCAACGATAAAAGGGAGGAGAAAGTGAAAGGCGAAGAAGCGGGTCAAGGTGGCGTTGTCTACTGAGAATCCTCCTCAAATTCATTGGACGAGGGTGTCGCCCATGTATGGTACAGCAGATAGAAGATTAGTAATGACGGTGGCCCCTCAGAAGGATATCTGTCCTCATGGGAGAACATATCCAACGAAAGCAGTTATTATGACAAGCAGGAGGAGAACAACTCCGATATATCATGTTTCTTTGTAGAGGTATGAGCCGTAATATAGGCCTCGTCCGATATGAAGGTAGATGCAGATAAAGAAGAAGGAGGCTCCGTTGGCATGTATGTTACGGATAAGTCATCCGTAGTTAACGTCTCGGCAGATATGGACGACGGATGAGAATGCTGTGGAAATATCGGAGGTGTAGTGTATTGCTAAAAATAGTCCGGTTAAGATTTGAATAATTAGACAGAGTCCTAGGAGGGAGCCGAAATTTCATCAGGCTGAGATGTTGACAGGTGCGGGGAGGTCTACTAGTGCATTGTTTGCAATTTTTAAAAGGGGGTGTGATTTTCGTAGGTTGGCCATTAGGGTTCTTGTAGTTGAGTTACAACGGTGGTTTTTCAAGTCATAGGTCTAAGTTAAAATCTTAGTAAGAATAATGTACTATTTGATGTGTGCTTTATTTTTTGGTTTAGTGTTAGGGCTGGTGGCGGTTGCATCCAATCCGTCACCGTACTTTGCGGCATTAGGGTTAGTTATGGTAGCGGGTGTGGGGTGTGGGGTATTAGTTGGTAGTGGGGGTTGTTTTTTGTCATTAATTCTGTTTTTGATTTATTTGGGAGGGATGCTGGTGGTGTTTGCTTATTCTGCTGCAATGGCAGCTGAACCTTATCCTGAGGGCTGGGGAAGTTGGCCTACGTTGCGGTTGGTGATAGGGTACGTTTTGGGTGTTGGGGTGGCATGGGTTTTGGTGGGAGGAGGTTGATATGAGGAGGGTTGAACGGGGTATGACAATTTGATAGAAATATTTATGCTGCGAGGGGATGTGGCAGGTGTTTCAGTGATGTATTCGTCAGGAGGGTGGCTGTTGTTTGGGGGGGGTTGGGTATTATTGTTGACTTTGTTTGTTGTTTTAGAGTTAACTCGTGGGTTGAGTCGAGGAACTCTTCGAGCCATTTAAAATAGGAGGAAAGTAAGGGCGAGCAGGGTGGTAAAGAAGAATAAGGACAAATAGGTTGTTACTATACCTTGTTGAATGTTACTTGTGGTTGTAATAGGATAAAGACTGAGGGAGTAAGTGGCTTTGGGTCCTGATTTTTCTAATCAAGTTTGGTCAATTGTTTGGGTTGCAATAGTTTGGCCAAGGGCTAAATTAATTTGGGGGATGAATGGTGTATAACGTGCGGATATAAGATGAGAGGTTTGGAAAGGGGGGGGGGAAGCAAGTTCTAGCTAGTGCTACGAGGAAGCCAGCTAGAGTTACGGTTAGGGCTGCGAGTTTTAGGGGCGGATATATGGTTATTGAGGGATTATTTAGGGGGAGGATGTTTGAAGTAATTATAAGGCCTGCGATAATGCTGCCTCAGGCTAGACGTTTAATAGGGTTAATAACTGCGGGGTTATTTTCATTAATAGGGGGGAAGGGGTTGAAACGGGGATGACCTATTGAAACGAAGAAGATGATTCGGAGGCTATAGGCTGCTGTGAAGGAGGTGGCAATAAGTGTTAGGACGAGGGCTCAGGCGTTTAGGTAGGATGTGTTTAGTGCTTCAATAATGGCGTCTTTGGAGAAGAAGCCGGCTAAGAAAGGGGTACCTGTAAGTGCTAGACTACCAATGGTAAAACAAGAGGAGGTTAAAGGGGTTAAGCGGTGCATACCTCCTATTTTGCGAATGTCTTGTTCATCGTTTAGGCTGTGGATGATGGACCCTGAAGAAAGGAAAAGTATTGCTTTGAAGAAGGCGTGGGTGCAAATGTGGAGGAAGGCTAGTTGGGGCTGGTTTAATCCAATAGTAACTATTATTAGTCCGAGTTGACTGGAAGTGGAGAAAGCTACAATTTTTTTAATGTCATTTTGGGTTAAAGCACAGATTGCTGTGAATAGGGTGGTGATGGCCCCCAGGCATAGGCAAGTGGTCAGGGCAGTCTTGTTGTTTTCTAACAAGGGATTTAGGCGAATAAGTAGGAAGATTCCGGCAACCACTATGGTGCTGGAGTGAAGTAGAGCAGATACCGGCGTGGGTCCCTCCATGGCGGAAGGAAGTCATGGATGAAGGCCGAATTGGGCAGATTTTCCCGTGGCGGCGAGGATTAGACCTATTAAGGGAAGGGTGAGGTCATAATTGTTGGAGAGGGCGAACAGCTGTTGTAGGTCTCAGGAATTAAAGTGTGTTACTATTCAGGCTATTATAAGGATAAGACCAATGTCCCCAATGCGGTTGTAAAGGACAGCTTGGAGGGCTGCTGTGTTTGCATCGGCACGTCCATACCATCAACCAATTAAAAGGAAGGATATAATACCAACCCCCTCTCATCCAATGAATAACTGAAATATGTTATTTGCTGTAACTAGAACAATTATGGCAATTAAAAAGATTAGGAGATATTTGAAGAATCGGTTTATTTGGGGGTCTGAGTGTATATATCAGGATGCAAACTCTAAAATTGATCAGGTTACATAGAGTGCGACGGGGATAAAGATGCAAGAGTAAGCGTCGAGTTTGAGGTTAATACTGATGTCAAAGGTTAGGGTGTTTATTCAGGACCAGGTTGTAATGATTGTTTCGGCTCCTTGGTCAAAAAGAAGGAATATGGGGAAGAGGCTAACAAAAAATGCCAACTTGATGGCGGTTTTGGTTTTTGTTAAGGCTCATTGAGGTGAGAGAGGGTTGGGGTTGAGGGTAATTAGGATTGGGTATAGTAAAATAAAGAAGGTAATTATTATGCAGGAGGATAAAAAGAGAGTAGTTGAAGGCATAGCTGCTACTTGGAGTTGCACCAAGAGTTTTTGGTTCCTAAGACCAATGGATGAGCTTTTATCCTTTAGAAGCTAATGTTTGTTGAGTGAGCTCTGGGGTTTAACCAAAGGGGCGATAGATTAGCAGTCGTCGCTGCTGTCGAGCCTCTCTCGGTGGACAAGGGGTACTAACCTCTCTCTAGAATCACAATCTAGTATTTTAGTTCAAACTATGTCCACAGGCGTTTCAGCCTCAAAGTAGTTCTGGTTTGAGTACAAGTAGGAGGAGGGGTAGGAGGTGAAGTGTGAGGAGAAGGTGTTCTCGAGAGTGGGTGGGGCAAAGAAAAATAAGGTGTTTGGGAAGTGGTCCACGTTGAGTTGTTAAAAATATATGGAGGGAATAGCCTGCGGTGATTAATGTCCCTAGGCCTGTTAAAATTAGTGTTCATATAGATCAGTTAAATAAAGATGTAATAATCATTAATTCTGCTATAAGATTAGGAAGGGGTGGTAGGGCGAGGTTTGCTAGGGTGGCAATAAATCATCAAGTGGTTATAAGTGGGAGGAGTGTTTGAAGTCCTCGAGCTAGTAGTATTGTTCGGCTGTGGGTTCGTTCATAGTTGGTGTTGGCTAGGCAGAAAAGGGCTGAAGATGTCAGGCCGTGGGCAATTATTAGAATTAAAGCCCCTGTGAAGGCTCAGGGGGTTTGGATTAGGATAGCTGCTGCTACTAGACCTATATGGCTTACTGAGGAGTAGGCAATGAGGGCTTTTAAGTCTGTTTGTCGTAGGCAAATAGTCCCGGTTATGATTACTCCTCAGAGTGCTAGAATAATAAAGGGGTAGCTTAATTCTTTAGTGAGGGGGTCTAGGATAATTAGGATGCGTATTATTCCATAACCGCCAAGTTTTAAAAGGACAGCGGCAAGGATTATGGAGCCGGCGATAGGAGCTTCGACATGAGCCTTGGGTAATCATAGGTGGGCTCCATATAGAGGTATTTTGACGAGAAATGCGAGGAGACAGGCTGTCCATCAGATTTTATGGGCTCAGGGGGCAGGGTGAACTGAAGATATATAGGGAATGGATAAAAAAGAGAGGGTACCGGTTGAGTTTTGTAGCAGGAGGAGGGCAATTAGGAGGGGGAGGGACCCTGCTAGGGTATAGAAAAGAAAATAGGTACCTGCGTTTAAACGTTCTATCTGGTTCCCTCATCGGGTAATAATAATTAAGGTGGGGATAAGGGTGGCTTCAAATATAATATAAAATATAATGAGTTCGGTGGCGCTGAATGCGAGGATTAAAAATACTTGGAGGGAAATCAAGAGGGAGATGAAAGTTCGTTGGCGATTAATTGGTTCTGGTACGAGGTGATTTTGACTGGCTAAAATTATGAGCGGTAGCAGTCAGCAGGTGAGAACAAGAAGGGGTATTGAGATAGGGTCAGAGGCCATGAAGCAGTTTAGGGAATATCATCCGGTCTCGGTTGGTATTGCTAATCATATCAGACTAGTGCTGGCAATGATTAGGCTATAAGAAAGGGTTGTGGTTCAGAGGTATTTTTGGGGGGTAAGTCAGGTAGAAGGAAGCAGGAGGATTGAGGGAATTAAAATTTTTAGCATTGTAGGAGGTTTAGGCTTTGGAGCCGATTGGTGCTGTGGGTGCGAGTGGTGGCTACTAGTAGGGCTAGGCCTGCTCCGGCTTCGCAGGCAGAGAAGGCGAGGAGAATTATGGGCAGAGGTGCAGAATTTATTGCGTTAAATTGGAGGGCTCATATAGATAGTGCAATAAATAGGGAAAGTATTAGGCCTTCTAGGCAGAGGAGGGCTGAGAGGAAATGGGTTCGGTGAAAGGCGAGGCCGGCTAGGCCTAGTATAAAAGCTGATGAGAATGCAAAATGAGCGGGGGTCATTAGGCAGTTATGGATTTGAACCATAAATTTTTGAGCCGAAATCAAATGTTTTTTTAAACTAAGGGCCTATTCTGCTCATTCTAGTCCTCCTTGCATTCATTCGTATATTAGGCCGAGGGTAAGAAGAATAAGTAAAGTAGCTGCTCAAATGAAGGTGACGTGAGGGTCAGTAAGTTGGTCTCCTCAGGGAAGAGGAAGTAGAAGGGCAATTTCTAGGTCAAAAAGCAGAAACAAAATTGCAACTAAAAAAAAGCGGATTGAGAAGGGCAATCGTGCTGATCCCAGGGGGTCGAAGCCGCATTCGTAGGGTGAAAGCTTTTCGTGGTCGGGGTTCATTAGGGGTAATCAGAAGGCAATAATTATTAGGAGAAGGGACAGAACTGAGGAAGTAATAAATATGGCTACTACTAGATTCATTGTCTTTTCTTGGATTTAAACCAAGGCTGTGTGATTGGAAGTCACTTGTACTGGCGTTGTACTAAAAGACTAGGAGCCTCATCAGTAGATTGAGATATAAAGGAAAAGTCAGACGACATCAACAAAGTGTCAGTATCAGGCAGCGGCTTCGAAGCCAAAGTGGTGGTCCGATGTGAAGTGGTGTTGAACTTGTCGTAATAAGCAGACTGCTAGGAAGGTTGTACCAATAATTACATGGAGACCGTGGAATCCAGTTGCGACGAAAAAAGTTGAGCCATAGACCCCTCTGCAATTGTAAAAGGGGCCTCATAGTATTCTATTGCTTGGAGGGTTGTAAAATAAAAACCTAGTAGGATGGTGAGGATAAGTGATTGAATAGCTTGTTTTAGTTGACCTTCTATGATGCTGTGGTGAGCCCACGTAACTGTAACGCCAGAAGCTAGGAGTACGGCTGTATTGAGGAGGGGAACTTCAAACGGATTAAGCGTGTTGATGGCAGTTGGGGGTCAGCAGCCTCCTAATTCAGGGGTAGGGCTAGGCTTGAGTGATAAAAAGCTCAGAAAAAACCTAGGAAGAAGAAAACTTCAGAGGTGATGAATAAAATTATACCGTATCGGAGGCCTTTCTGGACTGGGGGTGTGATGTCCTTGAATGTTCCTTCTCGTGCAATATCCCGCCATCATTGATACATTGTAAGTAGAAGGGTGATTAGGCCGAGTGATATTAGGGTTAGGGAATGAAAGTGCATCCAGATGGCTAGGCCGGATGTCATTAGAAGGGCGGCTACTGCTCCTGTAAGGGGTCAGGGGCTTGGATTTACTATGTGATATGCATGTGCTTGATGGGCCATTAAACGTTTTCTTGTAGGTAGAGGCTTAAAAGGAGAATAAAAACATATGCTTGAATTATTGCAACTGCCACTTCTAATAGGGCAAGAAGAAAGAGAAGGGTGCTGGTAAATATTGCTGCAACAGGCATTATTGCTAGGAGGGTTATGGTTGCGGTGGAGACCAGTTGGATCAGGAGGTGACCTGCTGTAAGATTAGCGGTAAGGCGGACTCCTAGGGCAATAGGGCGGATAAAGAGACTAATTGTTTCGATGAGGATTAGGACAGGGATTAATGGTGTTGGTGACCCTTCAGGAAGAAGATGGCCAAGGGCATGGGTTGGTTGGGTTCGCATACCAAGGACGACGGTAGCCAGTCAAAGTGGGAAGGCAAAGCCCAGGTTTATTGATAGTTGGGTGGTTGGGGTGAAGGTGTATGGCAGAAGCCCTGTTGTATTTATTGTAATAAAAAATTATTAGGGATGCTAGTAGTAGTGCTCATTTATGTCCAGCAGGGTTAATAGGTGAGAAAATTTGTCGTGTAAATAATTTAATAGTCCAGTTTTGAAAGCTTGAAAGGCGGTTGTAGGCTCAGCGAATTACTGTGGGTGGGATGAGTGCTGCCGGCAGGATGAAGGCAATAGCTGTTAAGGGTACTCCAAGGAGGTTTGGGGTCTGAAATTGATCAAATAGGCCTAATATCAGGGTCAATGTGCTAGTGCTTCAAGAGGATCTTTTTTGTTAGGCTTACGGGTGGGTATTATGACGCCATAACGAGACATTGCTTTAGGTATGTAAACTGCCGTGAAAACAAGTCAGGAAATTAGAAGATATGCAATTCAAGGGGTGGGATTTAACTGTGGCATTGTCGCTATGGGTGGTTGGGAGGCACCATTTTTAGCTTAAAAGGCTAACGCTATACCCTGTTTAGCTTCTTAGCGAGGCGTCTTCAATTATTGCTCAGGATCAGTTTACAAAGTGTTCTAGAGGTACTGCTTCTACCACAATAGGTATGAAGCTGTGATTGGCTCCGCAGATTTCTGAACATTGGCCATAAAATACTCCAGACCGTGTAGTTATAAAGGCTGTCTGGTTTAGGCGTCCGGGCACTGCATCTATTTTAATTCCAAGGCATGGGACTGCCCAAGAGTGGAGAACATCATCGGCGGAAATTAAGATGCGGATGGGGGACTCTACGGGAATCACCATACGGTGGTCTGCTTCTAAAAGTCGGAATTGGCCCGGGGCGAGGTCTTGTGTTGGGATCATATAAGAGTCAAAGGTAAGATTTTCGTAGTCCGTATATTCGTAGCTTCAGTATCATTGGTGACCCATTGCTTTAATTGTTAAGTGGGGATCATTAATTTCATCTATTAAATAAAGAATGCGGAGGGATGGAAGGGCAATAAGGGTGAGGATTATTGCTGGGAGGAGGGTTCAGATAATTTCAATTTCTTGGGAATCTAGAATGAGCTTGTCTGTCAGCTTTGTAATGATTATGGATGTAATTATATATAGCACAATAGTGCTAATTAAAAAAATGACTACAAGGGTATGATCATGAAAGTGAAGAAGTTCTTCTATTACGGGTGAAGCTGCATCTTGAAAACCTAGTTGGGAGGGATGTGCCATTATTCTGTAAGACACGCGGAGTATTTAACTCACGACTTTGCCTTGACAAGGCAATATAATAGCACTTTACCAGTGTCTTATAAGAAAGTGACAGAGTGGTCATGTGGCTGGCTTGAAACTAGTTTATGGGGGTTCGACTCCTTCCTTTCTCGGGGCTATTTAGCTGAATGAATGCAGGTTCTTCAAATGTGTGATAAGGGGGTGGACATCCGTGAAGTCACTCAGCATTTGTTGAAATGGTGTGAAGTGGTAGGACCTCACGTTTTGCTGTAAAAGCTTCTCAGATAATAAAGAGAAGCATAATTACTGCCGTGAGAGAGATAAGTGAGCCAATTGAAGAAATTGTATTTCAGAGCGTGTAGGCATCTGGATAGTCGGAGTACCGTCGGGGCATGCCTGCAAGCCCTAGGAAATGTTGGGGAAAAAAGGTTAGGTTTACTCCAGTAAATATTATTGTGAAGTGGGTTTTTGTTCAAGTGCTGTGTAGTGAATAACCTGAGAATAGTGGAAATCAGTGTATAAACCCTGCTATAATGGCAAAGACAGCTCCTATTGAAAGAACATAGTGGAAATGGGCGACTACGTAGTAGGTATCATGAAGAACAATGTCTAAGGATGAATTTGCTAAAACAATTCCTGTAAGACCCCCTACAGTAAAAAGGAAAATAAAGCCTAGGGCCCATAGGAGGGGGGCTTCTCATTTGAGGGCCCCTCCGTGAAGGGTTGCTAGTCAACTAAAAACTTTAATACCGGTAGGGATAGCGATAATTATTGTGGCTGATGTGAAGTAGGCGCGAGTGTCGACGTCTATCCCAGCTGTAAACATGTGATGGGCCCACACAATAAAGCCCAGGAGTCCAATAGCCACTATGGCCCAGACCATGCCTATGTAGCCGAAAGGTTCTTTTTTTCCGGAGTAGTAGGCTACGATGTGTGAGATTATTCCGAAGCCTGGTAAAATTAAAATGTATACTTCTGGATGACCAAAGAATCAGAATAGGTGTTGGTAAAGAATTGGATCGCCTCCTCCTGCCGGGTCGAAAAAAGTGGTGTTTAGGTTTCGATCTGTTAGAAGCATGGTGATGCCTGCGGCAAGGACCGGGAGGGAGAGAAGTAATAGTACAGCTGTAATTAAAACGGCTCATACAAATAAGGGTGTTTGGTACTGAGATGCTGCAGGAGGTTTTATATTAATAATAGTGGTAATAAAATTAATTGCTCCTAGAATAGAAGAAATGCCTGCCAGGTGAAGTGAAAAAATGGTTAAGTCTACAGAGGGCCCGGCATGGGCAAGATTACTTGCGAGGGGGGGATAGACAGTTCAGCCCGTGCCAGCCCCTGCTTCTACTCCAGAAGATGCTAGGAGAAGAAGGAATGAGGGGGGGAGAAGCCAGAAACTTATGTTATTTATGCGGGGAAAAGCTATGTCGGGGGCACCAATTATTAGTGGTACTAGTCAATTGCCGAAGCCACCAATCATGATTGGTATGACCATAAAGAAGATTATTACAAAGGCGTGAGCCGTAACGATTACATTATAAATCTGGTCATCACCCAGGAGGGCGCCCGGTTGACCCAGCTCAGCCCGGATCAGGAGGCTTAAGGCGGTTCCAACTATACCGGCTCAAGCACCGAATACTAGATAAAGGGTACCGATGTCCTTGTGGTTAGTAGAAAATAATCAACGTAGAGTTGTCACAGGTAAGATGGCTGAGTGTTTAGCGGTGGCTTGTAGACCCATGAACGGGGTTCAAATCCTCCTCTTACTAAAGCCCTGAGGTGTATCACATCAGATTGCAAATCTGAAGAAGCAGGCTATTCCCCTGCCGGGGCTTTCCCCCGCCTATTTTGCTTTAGCTAGGCGAGGGAAAGATAGACAGATGCTCTCTGGTTTGGGCGTTTAGCTGTTAACTAAAAATTTGTAGGATCGAGGCCTTCCTGTCTAGAAAGGCTTTAGCTTAATTAAAGTGTCTGTTTTGCAAATAGAAGATGTGGGTTAATATCCTGTAAGTCTTAGTTCAGGGGCTGGGGGTTTTTCACCCCCATTTAGGGCTTTGAAGGCCCTTGGTTTAGATGTTATCCTAAGCCTCTAGAGGTAAAATAGAGTTAGAAGGGCTGGAGTTACAGGGAGAAGACAAATAGTCATGGTTGTGGTTAGGGTTGGGATAAGGGTGTTATGTTGGGGGTTGAGTCGTCAGGGGAGGGTTCCGGCGGGGTTGTTAGGGGGTATTGTAAGTGCTATTGCATATGATAGGCGGAGATAGAAATAAAGGCTAAATAGGGATGAGAGTGCGGCAAGGGTAGCGATTGTGGCTAGGCTCTGTTTAGACAGTTCTTGTAGGATTAGTCATTTTGGTAGAAACCCTGTGAGAGGTGGTAGTCCTCCCAGGGATAGGAGGATGAGGGGTACGGTTACAGTGAGAGCAGGAATTTTGGATCAGGCGGTGGATAAAGAGTTGATGTGTGTGGTTCGGGTTAGTATAAAGGAAAAAAATAATGAGGAGGTTATTAGGATATAAGTAAAGAGAGTAAGTAAGGTGAGGGGGGGTAAAAATGAAAGGACAAGAAGTATTCATCCTAGATGAGCGATTGATGAATATGCTAAAATTTTTCGGAGTTGAACTTGGTTGAACCCTCCTCATCCGCCTACAAGAATGGATAGGAGGCCCAGGGTAATGAATATGGTTGTATTGTTTGGTTGAATTTGATAGATGAGGCAAAAGGGGGCAAGTTTTTGTCAAGTGGAGAGGATTAGGCCAGTGAGTAAATTTAAGCCTTGTATTACTTCTGGCATTCAGCTGTGAAGGGGGGCAAGGCCTATTTTTATGGCTAGGGCAAGGGTAATAAGTGTGGAGGCAAAGGGGTGGTGGCTTTGGATAATATTCCATTCTCCGGTGAGGAACGCGTTAGAGACTCCGGCAAATAGGAGTGTTGCTGAGGCGGTTGCTTGGGCAAAGAAGTATTTAGTGGTGGCTTCGATTGCTCGAGGACTGTGGTTTTGAGCTATTAGGGGAATGATAGCCAATGTATTAATTTCAATGCCTATTCAAGCTAGGAACCAGTGGGTGCTGGCAAAGGTTATAGTTGTGCCGAGGCCAAGACTAATGACTAGAGCAGAATAAATAAGAGGGGCCATATAGCAAAGGAAGGATTTTAACCATCATATTCGGGGTATGGGCCCGAAAGCTTATTTAGCTGACTTTACTAGGAAATGGTGATATTTTTATATGTTTGGTTTAGGGTACTCTTTTTAAGGGGGCTTAATTTACATATTTATTCATCAAAGTGATATTTTATTTTAGGCACGAGCCCTGGGTTTGAGGCATTAGTGGTTGTTTGGAGGAGGGTAAGGGTAA